>BPLR01008177.1:0-31953 GCA_021605095.1 Caerostris extrusa | reverse complement strand
TAAAATAAAAATTTCACCTGTAGAATTATCACACACATCTTGAAGAAGAATATGCAAATTACAGGAAACCACCAGATGGCGCGGGATAGTACGTCACAATGACGAGAGTGTAAGAGAGGGGCATATAAGGAATGGTAGACAAAGAAGTAAAATTGTTCACAAGCGCTTTGTAAAAGCCTTCTCAGTGCAATAACCGCACAGTTATGGTATTAAGTAGTGGTGAAGCATTTGGATGATTTTTTACGTGGTAGAATTATCGAAGACTGGAATGGGCGTACCCAGCTGGAAGTACTGGAGGAACTTGAATCGCCCAGAGTGTCATCTCCAGGCTTTGGCAACGACGATTCCAAGATTATGGTAATGTGAGTAGATGTTACAGCACAGGGTCGCACTGAGTTATAATGCCGAATGAGGACCGGTATTTAGCTTTTTAAAAGAAACAGACGGAGCACAGCAGCATCAGACCTGTCTCGTCAGCTCTCTCAGCTAATGGTACGACACTCGGGCAGACCCGTATTGTGACGCCAGAAACAGCGCTTGGTCTATATGCTCGTAATAAACCTCACTGTCGCCTCGCGATTAACCTGAGTAGAGAGCATGCATTGTGGACACCGCAACAGTAGTCTTGTGTGATGTTTTCTCGACGAGTCCAGGTTTAGTTTGCAGTCTGATTCTCGCTGACTTTCATATGGAGAGCGCCAGGCACCCGTTACCACCAAAAAGAACACCATTGAACGACACCGTTACGGTGGTGCAGGATG
Organism: Caerostris extrusa; assembly: GCA_021605095.1. Classification (NCBI taxonomy): domain Eukaryota; kingdom Metazoa; phylum Arthropoda; class Arachnida; order Araneae; family Araneidae; genus Caerostris; species Caerostris extrusa. The sequence continues at coordinate 31,192 of BPLR01008177.1, read as the reverse complement.
GCTAGCGTTTGGGAGGAATTATTCTTGGTTCCAGAACTGGCCTGCATGTTCAGAGAGTAACGATGACAGGCCACATCTATCGGGATGTCATTCTGGAACAACATGTACGTTTGTTTGTTTCGCCATGGGTGCTGAATTTCTGTTTATGGATGACAACGCCCGTCCTCACCGTGCAAACATTGTAGACGAATGCCTTCAATTGGAGGATATCACCCGTATGGATTGGCCAGCATACTCACCGGACTTGAATCCAATAGAGCATGTGGGGGATATGCTTGGCCGACGAATTGCTCGTCAACCCCTCCCACCTATCACGAACTTGCAGGGCATTGCTTGATGAGTGGTGTAATATTCCCCCAAGATCAGATTGATAATTTGATACTCAGCATGCCTAGGCATTGTAAGGCATGTATTGCATCGTCCGGGAGACATACTCCATATTAACCATCATACTAACCATGTTATACTGTTTTTTGTAAATAGGTTCTTTTTTGAAATTTGCTCCAGGGAGTAAAATCGCAATTTTTATTAATTATGTCAAACATATAGCATCTTTTTTGCTCTTTTACCTTTTGTTTAATAAATAGACTTTACAAATAAGTCAAATTTGTTTTGCTTCTGTCCTTTCTTTGCCTGAACTTCATTAACCTTAATTTATGGACATGAGTGTATAATGCTTTTCGCAATACAATGACTGCCTCAGTGTATATTTGAAGAAAAAAAGTTATTTTATTAAAGATAATTAAGTGTATACAAAAATCAATTAAAACTAATCTTGACACCGATAATCACTTTGATTAGTTTCTACTTGGAATAAGTTTGCGCACTCTCAAGTTTTTTTATTCTGAAAAAAATTTTTAAAATTAAATTAAAATTTTTATTAAAAAAAAAATTTTATTATTAAAAAATATGAAAAAAATTATTTAAGTTATAATAGTAAACGAATGAAAAAAAAAAAACAGTCATAATTTTTTATTGAATCAATATAAAAGTACTTTGAGAACTTTATAATGTAAATAGAAGCTACCGGCTGCGCAGCCGTTAGCTTCTACGCAACATCTCAAATCAGCATAATGTAAATGATTTCTTTTGTACTATACTTTTTATCGATAGTTTCTAAATTTTTAATATCATAATTCGATAATTTTTTTCGTTTCATTAAAAAAAATTAAAATTTCCTTTCTGTAGTTTAATGTTAGTTATTTTTGACATAGCATTGTGAATTCGATAGTTATTTAAATAATGAAATTTAATAATCTAATTTTGAACTTTTTCTAATCTAAGTATAGTAATTTCTTGAGAATTGAATCATAATAATTGCGACATCAAAAATTGAATCTTTGTACTTCGATATAAAAAGGATTGAAATCATAGTAATTATTACGATATTCGCGTGGAATCATAGTAGTGGAGACATCAAAAAATTGAATCTTTGTACTTCTGATGGTAAGAATTGAATCATTTGTAATACGACATTAAAAAAAATTGTAATTGTGATATCAAAAAAAAGCGAATCTTTGTACTTCTGATATTAAAAATTGAATCTAGTATTTCGACATTAAAGAAAATTTGAATCCCTAGTAATTGGATATTAAAAATTGTTTCACAGTAATAGATATTAAAAAAACAATCGCAGTTACTACGACATTAACAAAATTTATTAAAATCATTGTATTTATGAAATTTTGTAAAAAATGCATATAATTCATAATAACTTTTTGATATTAAAAAGTTGTATTTTAGTAATAATGATTTTTTTGTTTGCATATTATTGATATAAAAATCATAGTACTTCATGTAAAAAGTTGCATATTAATTGTGAAATTAAAAATTTTAAAAAATCATCAGATTGGAATAAAAATAGAATGGAGAAGACATATATGCAATTTTGGTTTCTCGAATATGTGATAAAAATTTAATTGTGGTTTTATAAAATTGTAGATGCTGATTTTAAACATTGCTGATGAAAATTTTTGTATTTATGTCAACTCAGGGCATTTTCCTAGAAAAAGGAATTAAATGTTGAATATTTCACGGATCAGTTACATGTTGAGTATATTGCAATCTATTGCTATAAAAATTATATAAATAAAATAAATTTTAACATGGTTTTTAAGAATTTCAACAGTAGGATGTAAAAATTAAATTTTGAGGCAAAATATATTTAATGAGCTTTATAATATTGGTGTATGTATGTATGGTTGAAAATATGTTAATATTTTTAAAATAATACAATTTAAAAACTAGTACAATGAGATTTTTGTCTTTTTTAATCTTTATATTTTATAATTAAATGCCGAGTTGAGCAAAAATCACACAAAAGATTTATTTTTCTAAAAAAATCTTTTACAAAAGCGATAATTTTCTAATAAAATATTGGGTAATATTGGTAAATAAATACTTATCTATATTTTTATTAAATGAATAGGTGGAAGTCAGACATGCACATCCTTTAAGCCGAAACTTTTTATAAACTGGACTTCAATTTTATCCAACAGCCTTTTAATTGAATAAAGTTTCGAAAGTTACCGCCTTAAATATATTTTTAATTGCATGAGGTTTAGCTAATACCTCACTAGTGCATGGTAAAAAGTAATACTTATGCTCTGACTCTTGATGCGAAATAATTACACAGATCGGTAAAATAATCATTTAGGCTCTACGTTTATATATATACAGCACATACAGTACTGAAGCACTGAAGCAGTAAATATGCATAACAGAGCCACGAGAATACCGCAGCTAAAACTTCAGATATGTACATAAAACAGTGTTCACCACAAGAATACCACAACTGAAATGGCAAATAAATAGAAAAAAGTATTCACCACCACAATATAAACACTGAAACATTAAAATATCTAAAGATAAAAACAGTGAAAAAACTTGAAAATACCAGCAATGAAGCGGCAAATCTATAGCAAAACACAATATTGTCCCACAATTATACGAATCCTTCATTGAGTCCATATTGATTATACATTTCGGAAAGGAACAGACACAATGGATGAAATTCCCCGATACATAATAGACAAAGGGCTTCCTGTTCGGTTTCTCTCTTGACAATTTACAATTGCCTTTTCTCCAATTTAGAGGATCAAAAACTGCAGTAATCATATATACAAACTCTGTTACCTCTGAGTAATTAACTTACTGTTCTAATATTTTGATCTACACTTTTATATAATCATTTTAATCTAAAATACTATTACTGTTTAAACTGTTTTAAAAATTCGCATAATTATATTTAGAATATTTGAAATTAAATTCAGAATATTACAATAGTAATTCAACTAGCTTACATAAAAAGTTAATGATAACGGCTCATAGTTTATGATAAATAATTTTTAAATATGGCAAAAGTATTATGGAACTTCAATTCACATTTTATCTTGAGTAAATCCACCACAAACATACATTATACATAAATAATTATTCACTGTAATAAAACCATTTTTTTCTATAATAAGCAATATTTTTCTTCCTTCTATAATAATTCATCATAAAATCATTCATATTGACATTCTACAACAAAAAACGTTTAGAAAAGTAGAAAAAAATTCATTCTTAAGGATCAATCATAAACTCCTCCATTAAAAAATACCAAAGTATACTCCATTAAAAAGTAATCCATTATAAAATGTACCAAGTCACAAATAGAAGTTATTATCAATAGTCAGGAAGTTTATTACGGATTGTAAAATGTAAAAAAGGGATGATTTTTAAAATTGCTGTTTGAATTTATAATCATTTTGTGATGATTCCTTCGAGGAATGCTTTTATCAAAAATAATTTTATCTATACCCTTCCATAAAAGTTAACTATCATTTAAAACTTTCGGAAATTCAATACACAAAATAATCTTTTCAGCGAATTGGGATACAAATTTTTGATTATGACAGGTTTCTGAAAAGGTTACTTTTACGGATGATAAGAAAATAATTTTTCATTCATTTTCTTCAAGAATGTTTGTTTATTTTATCTGTAATTCGAATTCTTATTTTGAAGAAAACATATTTAGTTTAAATAATATAACTTAAAATTCATGGAATATAGATTTCATCATATTTTGGAAGAAAAAACTCTTTTAAATATTCTTTTTTTGAAAAAAAATTGTTAATCGTTCATTTCTTATCAAAAATTTATTTTAGCTAGAATGGATTTTATTGAAGATATACGATGGAATACCAAGATATACGATGAATGGATAGGTATCAATGGAATATCATTTTGACTTTTATATATAAAATCACTGATCATCTTATTGAAAAAAAGCCTTTCATTCTTTTATTTTTGTTTTTGTTTCTTTTAGGCGTAAAGTATTTGTGTAACAATTAATTCCACCTACACAACCATATTTCCTTCTACGCACTGCAAAAAAGCGCCATGCAGCGTTTCGAAGAAATCGTGGTAGTGGCTTTGAGACTCACCCGAGAGGACGAACAGTGCAACCGGCGCTGCTACTGAAATAAGCGCAATTCACACCCTTGTTTTGAGAAATATTTTTTACATTTCTCATCCCCAGAGAAATAATATTTAACACAATCCTGTGTATTTATTGGCCTACAAACTCTCGTCCAGAGAGGAAATATATTTCGCTATCCAGTGTGTACCTGAGCTTTATTTTTTTAGCTTAGAAGTGGAATCATTCAATAATCTCAAATCAGATGTCTTTAAATGAGTTATATGTTTGTATATTAATTATTGTACGTGTGTCGTGTGTAAAGTGCTTAAATAAACCGGCGTGTTCCTCAACCCAACCACACCCATATTCGACTACATAAACCAGCAAACCAATGTCTACTACATTTTGAAATAACCCAATTATACAAAACAAATAAGTTATAAAAACATCATGTACTTTGTGTTCCTTTATGTATAAAACACTATCTACCATCAAGAAAAAAATATGAAGGCATGACTTTCCTGGGAGACTTTCTGGAGTAACTGACCCGAATTTGCTTGTCTCATGGAAGAAATACTTCCTGGTGTACTGAATCTCGATGTGAGACACCTGCAATCATTGGTACAGTAGTCATCGAGATCTCCATTTTTGAAAACTGTGGCAGCAATGCGAACCGAATTTGTGTCCTCTTTCAAATTTTTTGTGCACGTTAACTCTAAGCCACGAATTAGTTTTCATTCAAACACGAAAAACACGCACACACAAAATTTGTTTTATTTCTTTTACAGATAAATATTTAATTAGTAGAATAACAATGGGGCTTTATTTGATTATTTGTTTTATTTTCATATAGAACAGGAAATCAGAACTAGAACAAAAAAAAATTATTAATTTACAAAGATAATTTAAAATTCTTATTAATAAATATAATTTTTATTTTTATTCGAAAAATGCATAATGGCAATTTTTGATAGATGTAAAACTTTCATTTTACTATGTTTATTATTCGTGTATAATATTGCCACATCGCTCATGGAAGGAGAAAAAGGGGAGGGAGCAGCTTTTTTGTTTTGACGGAGCACCCATAGGTAGTAGTCTGACTTCTGCTCCGTGTTGCTGAAGAAGGATGGTAGCGCCTTCCGAGAGGACATTTTAGGGAAACTACGCCATTTTTTCTTGTCGTATGGTAGAAAACTTCCACCAGATAGAAACGATTCCCTAGGAAAGGGCTGAACATCACAAACGCCATCGAGTCTCACCTGATTTTTTTTGTTTGTTTAAACAGTGTTTATAACAAACCGTTAGTTGATTTAACCTCCACCTTAATGTTCACCAGCGGCACACGTTGCCATTGAGCCCAAGTCAGGCGTTATTATATAATAAAACTAGTATTAAATTTATCAAAATATTAAATGAATGTTTTTAATGTCAAAGGAAATCTATAAATTGTAATTCATTTAAAAGATATGTATAAGAATTTATTTCTGTAACTTTTATGCTGTATGTAACTCTGTAACTTGTCAATCAAAGATAAAGATAATTCAGCTTATTTTATAAAAATCAATGTTGTATTTTCAATGTGTTCACTCATTTAAATTCTGCATTAAAGCGATAAATAGCTGGACATAAAAGTAATTATATCAGGCATTATTTAGATATCATAGTTTATGTATAACAACAATAATCTTTTCGTATTTTATTCCATTCATTCTTCGATATCAGTACAACTATCTCAATAAAATCCATATTTCTAAATAATACCCAACTTACACAAAACTGATTTTCCGATAAATAAACTTTGAATCTCATTTAGCGAACTATTTATTGATTTACTTTTTTCGTTTATTTTTGTCCCCGCAAAAACCTCGATGTCCCGGCAATTATGTCATAATTCTTTTTCCGCTTTGTGCTTTTCAATTGATACGTTTCCATTCACTTTATATGCATTTATTAGAACTAATGATTGCTCATTGTTTTTCAGTAGATATGGATTCGATTTTGGACGTTTAGAAATATTTTTCTTTGAATTTATTTTCTCATATTATAGTTTGTTTTATCAACTGTTTTAGAAAATGGAACGTTTAAAGATTCTAAAAGTCCTGCTATCTGAAGGATATCATATAAAACTTAACAGCAGCACACAAAGAGAATTGATGCAAAAATAGGAACGATATAAAAAATAATACAGATTTTTTTCAGTTAGGAAAAAAAGAATGTTAATAAATATAAGATTTAATCAAATAATTTGTCTGTGACAGTTAATAATTTTAAATCACACTCTACATATTCAGTTATATGTAATAATAGTTCTGTTATCTTCTAATCATACTCATGTTCTTTTTGTCCGCAATAATAGTTCTGTTATCGTCAATATGTTCTTTATCTGTAATAATAATTCTGTTATTTTTATTCATATACTTCATGTTCTGTTATCCGTAATAATAGTTCTGTTATATTCTAATCATACTCTACATGTTCTATTGTCTGTAATAATAGTTCTGTTATTTTCTAATCATACTCATGTTCTGTTGGCCGTAATAGTAGCTCTGTGATCTTCTAATATGTTTTTATCTGCAATAATAGTACTGTTATATTCTATTCATACACAATGTCAATCTTGAACAATCAAAAGAAGCTGTTCTCAAGGTTCTTTATATTGAACCAATAATGAGGAATCTTGTTTTTATAAAAAAAACATCTCTTTTAAATATTTAAGTTCGCTTTTTCAAAAATATTATTATTGAATCTTAATGTATTTAATATGGATTATATATATATTGTAATTATTTATATTTATAAATATTAATAAGATTATATTTTAAAATTTGAATTTCAGCAATTATTTGAAGCAATTATGGAAATATTAAATTAAATTTTTTTATATATATTTATTATTCTATTATATATTACTTTTGAACTACAAAATGCAATAATCAGACTAACAACTCAATTGTCAGCCCCTTCTTAGATAAGTTTTTTTTAATTTATACATATTAAAGTTTTGGTTTAAAGATCAATTAAATTTATGCAAAAAAAAAAAAAAATTCTTTAACGAAATAAAAAAAAAAAAACAATTAGTATGTGGTCAGTTTATCTGTTCAAGAAAATATTTTTAAAACAGTCTGACTACTGCACAAAGAATAAGAATAACTTGCAATGAATTAACTAAGCATGTAATCAATTTAGATCCTTAGTCCACAAAATGAATGCTAATTGCAAGCCAAGTATGAAAAATAAAACTTTAAAAAACCGAAACAATGTGTAAAACAGAATGTAAAACGCGAATGTTCTGCTTCAGTGACATCTGAGGAAAAAACATAAAACACTTAACTGAGTTAGTGCATCCGCCTTTTAACTCAACCATTTTGAAACCACATGTGTCCGGTTTCCCATTCTTTGGAAAATTTGTCAAAAAGGTTAGCTAACAATAGATGCACAATTAAATATACATTTTTATCGCACTTTCGTTCCTAATTTGTAGGTAATCCACGTTCCCTCTGTAATTGAGAATAATTACTGAAACCGTAACTGTTCTGAATATCAAGGAATGGTACGAAATGCATTTAAACTGGCTGTGTCGGAATAGAACACTCAACGTTACCTTTTACCGGCAATTCATTTTTTTCCCCCTTAAGGCTGCTCGGGGCACTCGAATTAATCTTTCTGCTTCCTTTTTGCAGTGTGAAAAAGCAAGTGCTTCGTGTGTGGAAGTGTCTGCAATCAAGATGACATAGCATTTGAAATTAGAAGTCAACAGTACGATGTTTTCATGCTGAGTCTGGAATGATGTATTTGCCTTTGTGTGACATTTCACAAGGTTTTTAGTTAAAAGTTGATTACTTATGAAGTATACTTTTATGGTTGATTCTCAGTATTCAAGAGTTTGAAAACTGTATTGTTAATTATAGAACTTAAAGAAGTTTATGCAAAATAAGCATGCAACAAAAAAGGTTTAATGAATTTATTTTAATTTTTGTAAATGTTTAAAATAGAATTCTTGTGAATTTTTGATTTATGGTTGTAACCTTAATCGCAATGATTAAAACATGTAGACATGCAAATAATTGAAAAATGTGTAGAATATTTTTAATGTTATTTTGAAGTAATATTATAGAGATAAAAATAAAATGATCGATCAGATCAGCGATGTTTGAACACGGTTGGCTATCATTTTTATCTGATCCTTTTCTGATAGCCATTTTATACAATTTTCCACTTGAGTGATAGATAAACTTATATGTTTACCATTATCGTAAACATTAAAATTTTTACGAATTTGATAATTTTCCAAGCGAAACGTACGTTGAATTGCACTTATTTTCCTCTATGTGGTCCATGTTAGAATAAACCCACTGTATCCCATGCATATCGTAAAGGTAACTAAAATCGGTAGCCAGTGCCCGGGGGGTAAAATCGGGTGTGGTAAACTCAGACTTCTCCCTTTCGATGCCCCATGTCTTTGTGTCGCAAGATCAAGGACAAAAGAAGATGCATTTTTACCCTTTATCGACGGTTTAAGAATTTTAATTGTCCTCGAGCGGTTTTTTATTATTTGACAACACACGGGTTCATGGACGTGGTCCTAGATTCTGCTGTCGACCAAATGGGATAAGAAACAACAACAAAAACACATTTACCCTAATTGAAATAAGTTGTAAAATAAGAATTACTCTTTATTTCTAAAGTATTGGAGAAACTGTAATATCAAAAAATAGAAATAAGCTATTCCGAAGGACTACAAGTGAGAATTGAAAATAGATAGATAGATACATAGAATAATAATATAACATTAAGTTAGTCTCAGAAACATTGACAGCAGTACTTGTTCATTATAACTGAATCCACCTATATGGTGATTTAGAGACAGTATCCAATGCAGTTAAATAAAAATCAAATACCAATATCTGTTTTCCCCTCGAAAAATAAGTAAATCTTAAAAAATGGTATTTAACTATATACAAAGTAATTTGGTATTCGAATAACAGTGGAAATTTTACAATTTTGATAGATCCTCTCCAGTTCGGCCAAAATAAAGTCGCTCCTTGTGTGCATTTTTATACGACTAGATTAAAAGAAAAATTTCATTTGAAAGAAGTATTTTGCTAACATGCCCCAGATGTGAAATATTTTTCCTTGTGTATATAATTCCCTTGTGTATATTTTTATACGACTGGATTAAAAGAAAAATTTCATTTGAAAGAAGTATTTTGCTAACATGCCCCAGATGTCGAACCCTTTTTTCCCCATCCCAATTGGAGGATAGGGGACAGCTTCTGTTATGATAGAGCCCTGTAAGAAATCTGACTTGGCTCCGTGTTGATGAATAAGGAAGGCAATGCCTTCCTTTTTTGAGGAAGAATTACCCCGCAATTTCTTATCGTATGGGAGAAAACTCGGAATAATCCCACCAGGTAGACCGTCTCACGAGGCAAATGCTGAAAATCCCAAACGCCATCGAGGCTCATCGTGTTCTGAAACAGCATCTGCAACAAAGAAGCCAGCGGATTGCACCTCAAGCCCTAATGCTCACCAGCGGCGCCTTGTTGTCACTGAGCCACGAGTTGGGCATTACTATCCTTTGTTAATATAAAGACGTCTGGCCACAAATGTGATATTTAACAATCTGTTGCTATATTAAGATGTCAGCCATATTACCTGCTAACTGAGGACTGCTTCATTCAATATACAAGTTGGGGGAATTATAATGAGCACATACTATACCAAGCAATGAGAACGTATTCTGAGTCTAATCAAGCTATTATCTTATAGTTATCACTACATTTTCTCTTTAAATATTCTTTAAACCTAGCTTTAACGTGTATGAAGAGTTAAGTATTAAGTTCTGTTTTATATTAGTTTTAAGAATAGACATTATTCCCTTGATTTAAACAGCATATTCCTTCCATTATAATGTGTCAAATATTTATTATTCACAACAACACTGCGTTTCTTTAACAAATAAATATTCTCATTATAAATTATGGCCCAGAGGCTTACGGAGATCATTACTCACAATTTCCTTCATCTTCTATTATCCGAAAATCCACCAAGTTATGTCTTTTCTTAGACATAAAAAAGGACAACGCCAAGTTTCACATCTCTTAAATAAAGGGAGAAAACAAGCATAAAAAATTAAGCCACGATATTGGAAGGCGTCTGTGAAGGTTATCTTGCAGAGCTTTTTATTTCCTGGAGTTTCAACTGGATATATTTTCCGGATAAAGATTCTGGGCACGTATTCCGTTGGTTCCAGATCATGCATTTTTATTTTTATTTTTCCATCCCTCCCCGCAGGCAACGAAATTGCTCATCACTTCTCACATTCGATTTTAACGTTTCCTTCTTTTTTTTCCTTCGCTTTTTTCCAATACGCCATTTTGCTTTTGTCTTCTAAGGCATTCTTTTTTTTTAACAAGGGATTTTACAAATCTGTGCCTCCATAAAAGGGGAAATTTCAGAGGGATGGAAAAGCAGAATTTGTGGCTCAAAGATGGAATGTGTTCTTTTTTTGCCCTTTTTATTTTTAAATTGCAGTGACAGGCCCAACGTTTTAGCCTAGGATGTTTTGCTGCAAATTCGCGTTTCCCCCTTGTTAAATCGTATAAAAATCTGTCTTTCCTTCTGTCATATATGTACCATTTTTTTTCTACTCATCATCTTACCCTCCAGGAATTAAAAACGGAGCAAAAATAATCAATATATGTTTATGGGATATAAAATGCCAGCTGTCGAGGCATCTATGTTTATTTCGTTTTTGTATGCAAATCGTTCTGGTTTTCAGGTTACATCAAAAATAATTGCAAACATTTCAATTAAATCATGCTATTGTAATATTAATCACTTTCTAAGTGCCAGGAAAGTTAAGTTTATTATTTGTAAAATTCAAAAACTAATAAAAATCCCCAATTGTATCTAAAAATACCAGTAATTTTAAATAAAAAAAACCCATTTGACTAAAATAAAAAAAATTGTAATGCAACTAGCAATATTGTGGCAGTTATCTTTATACTTTAAGCAGGGGCTGCACCACTGTTAAACATCTAACACTACATATGGGGCAGTTTACCTTGAAGATATCTTGTAACACTACCCCCACAACGCTCTACGATCCTATTAGACCGTAATCGACGGTTTGAAGAGGATTCCGAACCACTATAAAGTTCCATGACACCACCGGTACTCGAACACGAGACCTGTCGTATCGATAGAAATAACTGTCATAATTCCCTAAAAATAAAAGTAATAAATAATAAATTAACATATCTAAATTTGTTTTCATTAACAGAACAACAAACCAAGGAGTTTATTAACAAGACAAAACATGGCCACTACCCAATATTAATTAATGGCGTCTGGCCATTCTAGGCCGACTGTGCTTGTTTTTAAATGGCAAACGTATTGTTAAATTGTTATTTTGAAATCTGTCTAGCTTTTAAATCTTCAAACATTAATCAGTGTCTATTGACCCAGGGTGCCGAGAATCTAACTGGTATCGCTGGATTAAAAAAAGACGTTAAATATATTACACTAACGAGCAACGTTAAAAAATAGTGTACCAAGAAGTTCTATAGAATGGATTGTAAGATCATTGTAAGATGATGTCTTATTCTTCTATATATGTATCTAAAAATCCACTTACAATGATTTTAAAAGTTAAAAAAGACATTTTAAATTCAAACGGGACGAAAATTTATTAGTTTTTTTTTTTATTAAGAAAATTTTAATTTTGATCTTCACAATTTTGTTGGGAAAAAAGAAAAAAAGTTCAGCCCACCTGTTACTAAAGTTTTAAATTAAATTATAATATGCTGTATAAAATAATTTTAAACTTAAAATTACTTTCAATCTCAACATCATATTAGTTTTTGCATATTTTTACTACTTAAAAGTGTAAAATATAATCAAATAAATTAATTTCCGAATATTTGTGCAAAAACCTCAATAATATTCTTCCAATCTCTTAATTCAAAATTTTTTAGTATCTCCATTAATGCAACTGATCCCTTCCAATCACTGATTAAATAAGCATCCAAGCACTTTGAAAAAGCCATGTAATAAAGCACTTTTTATGGCTGATTAATACTAAAACAGCGAGAGGCCTAAACCACCTTCGCGCTTCAAATACCAGAAGCGTCTTGTTAACCTGTTCAACATTCGAGAAAAAATGAAAGTTAATTGTCATCATTCCACATCCCCGTTATAATGCTTTTAATGCGCATTAGAGACCATAAAAAAAAGGGGGTAAAATAGAAAAGACACGTTCCGCGACATTCAATGAATACCTCGAAAAAATCGAAATGGCCACCTTAATGATTCTTCTTAGATTAAGGTTCAGCGCCTAACGTTAATGGGAGAGGAAAGACGACATTCTTCTGTGATGCAGCATCCAAAGTGGCAACTAAATATTCGGAACTCCGGCGGTTGTCTTCATTAATAACCATTAAGGACGATGGCGCGGATGACGCTTAGTAAAATCGGCTCTGACGCGTGCGAGTCGCCATTTTGTAAATTCCGCCTTTTTGTTGTTGATTGCGTTCTCGGCTTAGGTCACTGCGATGTCTTGGCATTTAAGTTTCGCTTGCGTTCCAGCTTGAATAGGGATATGAAATTTCTTGTGAATACAGGTTGTAATCTCAATTAGCATTGTATTAGAATTGATGGGATTTTTCTTATAGAAACTCATATACTTAGTATTTTCTGAGTTATGTTGTTCCCAATGTTTTGTGAAATACCTATTCCTTTAGTTTTTCATGCAAGAAAATTATGCTTGTATATTTCATTATAATTATATTTTCGATAGGCATGCAGTAATTTGTAATTTTTGATACAAGTTTTCTGGTAAACCATTGAATGAAAATCTAAATTTAATTTTCCTTATTCAAAAAAAAAATTATTGATTTATATTATTAATATTTTATTAATTAAAAAAATTTCACCTACTCATCTACTATTACAAGAAATACAGTAAATTTATGAAAGTTTTAAGTTTCAAGTAGCAGGTTTTAAAGTATTGAATTTTTTCTTTCATATTGAATTTTTAAATATGGAATATAAATCCTACCTAAACAAAACAGTCTGTTTAAAAAGCAATTCAATAAAGCATTTTATTTTATTAATATATAGATATATATATATATATATATATTTATATATATATAGCATCATTTCAATAATATATATATATATATATATATATATATATATATATATATATATATATATATATACTCGTTTCTGAGATTGCCGTAAATTATTTTATTGTATGATTTTAGATAAATAAATCTTCTTTTTTAAATTTCAACAAATCCAAAATGATTTCATTTTGCTTTTCTATTTAACAATAAATTGCCATGTTCATATTTCTATTTATCCTACAAATCAAAAAATAGATAATTTTTCTAGTCTGAAAAAAATTTAACAAAAATTTTATTTATCACTATTTTCACTTTAACACTAACATGCATGGTAAAAGATAGAGAATATAGTTAATATGCATACCAGGCATTGTAATAACACTATAATAAAAAACACTTTTTCCATGGTTGAATAATACTAAAACAGCGGGATAACACATAAACTATCTTCTTCATTACACACCGTAAACACCTTGCTAACCTGTTCAACCTTCGGCACGAAATGAAAGTTAATTGATTTTATCCCACATCCCATTTACAATGCCATTTTAATGCTCGTTACAGACCATAAAAACTGAAAAAAAGAAAGGCACATTCCATGGCATTCAATGAATACCTCTGAAAATCGAAATGGCCATTAATGCCTCTTTTTAAATTAAGCTTCGACAGCCAACGTTAATGAGAAGAGAAAGGCAGCATGCTTTTCTGATGCAACATTCAAATTGGCAACTAAATATTCCAAACTCTGTTGGTTGTCTACATTAATAACCTTTACTGACGATGGCACTAAGGACGTTTAGTGAAATTCGCTTTGACACATACAAGTCGCCATTTTTGCAATTTTCTCATTTTATTGTCGATTGCGATGTTGGTTGGGGACACCACACTATCTGCCATTAAAATTTTGTTCGAGTTAAAATTTATTTATTTAACTTATGAATATATAAGTTGTATATTGACCTTTTAATTCTTTTGGAAAACTCTGGCATAAAGACGATTATATATATTGTGTATGTGTGTGTGTGTGTGTGTGTGTGTGTAACTCTTTATTTATTAAACTATTTATCTATCGGTATATTATTATAATCCTCCAGACACAATGCACTTATGCCAACTTTTTTTGTCCTATCCTCAATGCATGCTAAAAGTCATCGGAAGGGATGGTCTTCAAAGCGAGCGGCGATTCACGTTGAATCTCTTCAATCTACTCAAAACGGTATCTTTTGATCTTTTGAGTTTAGGAATTCCCAGAAGTCGCACGGTGTGAATACGGTGGTAGTGAGCGATATGGGTTTCATTTTTGGCGAAAAAGTCACGAAGAATTAATGCAGTGTGAACTGGCACATTCAGCGTTTTCGGTACCAATCGAGATTTGGCGTTTGAGGCCGAAAAATGGAATTTACCCATCCTTTTGAAACTCTAACATCATCAGCAAGGACTCTAATTGTACATAGATGGTTTTCAAGAATCAAATCTTTAATTTTTGAACGTGAGCTTTGTCGGTTGAGGTTGATGGTCGACCTCAGGTCTCTTCGTCTTCAATGCGTTCTCTGCCTTCTTTGAACTGTTTATACCGCTCCTAAACATTTCTTTCTGATATAGAAATGCTCACCGAATGCCTTCTGCAACATTCTATACGTTTTTTGCAAACAAAATAAATGCAAATTCTTTGCTTAATTAATTCAGTTGTTTCAAAAACGGTCGGATTCAGTTTTAGCTTCTCACAAAGCCAAGCGTAACTCAAACACTAATGCATATTTTGACGTTAAATTTCACACAAATTTCAAGGACAGTGCCAGCAACCTAATAAAGAGTAAGAAAAATTGAAATTCCATAAGCTCCGGAATTTTAAATTGAAAACTGGTAATTTGTAACTGGTAAAATTGGACTATTAAAGAAAAATAATTAAAAAAATGAAACTAAGTATCATTTTTTTTCATTTAATGAAAAGCAATTTTTTTTTAAATCAATTAAAACGTTTTATTCTGAGAAAACGTATCGAAATATTTTTTTTAAAAACCTGTAAATAAATCGATAACAATTGAGAGCGTTTATTTATTAGGGTTTTAAAATTATCTCTGTCAATTTTCTTTTCTCAGAGCTTTATGATAGCGATGAAACTATAATTATAAATTTTAATTTTTTTTTTTTTTTTTTTTTAAATAAGAATATTCACAAGTATCCTGCCTGGTTGAAATTTTCTTTTTTATCTCTCTTGATAGATTGGTAGACGCAACGTGTAGACCAAGTCCAAGATTCCGTGTGGTCTCATGGAAGGAGGGAAAGCTTCTGATGAAGCACCCCTAGCTAGAAGTCTGATTTGGCTTCATTACCCTGAAGAAGGGGCAATGCGTATCGTATGAGAGAAAACCCTGACAAGGAAGGGCGATACTCTCTAATTTTAAAATGGAAGGGTTTACACATAAAGCTGAGTTTTTTTATTAACACATTTATAAATTCTGTTAGAATATATATAATTCAATAGGAATAATTTTATTATTTATAAATTCTATTAGAATATATAAATGACAAGTATTTCATAAATAAAAAGGGCAACGTAGATATTAATCGCTTTCCATTTTTCAGAATGTTTCAGAAAAAGATATAAATTACTATTTTTTTTGGTAAAAGTAGAATACACATATACATGAAGTACTACATGTTTTATTTAATATGGCAGAAAAATGTTTTGCAATTAATTTTGTACTCATGTCCATAAATTAAGGATAATTCAGAATCACACAGAAAATGAACTCTAAAATAAAAATTTCACCTGTAGAATTATCACACACATCTTGAAGAAGAATATGCAAATTACAGAAAACCACCAGATGGCGCGGATAGTACGTCACAATGACGTTAGTGTAAGAGAGAGGTATATAAGGAATGGTGGCAAAGAAGTAAAATTGTTCACAAGCGCTTTAAAAGCCATTCAGTGCAATAACCGCATAGTTATGGCACAAAGGAAGCATTTGGATGATTTTTACGTGGTAGAATTATTGGACGACTGGAATGTGGACGTACCCAGCTGGCAGTATCCGAGGAACTTGGAATCGCCCAGAGTGTCATCTTCAGGCTTTGGCAACGATTCCAAGATAATGGTAATGTGAGTAGATGTTACAGCACAGGTCGCCCCCGAGTTAAACGCCGAATGATGACCGGTATTTAGCAGTTACTGCCAAAAGAAACAGACGGAGCACAGCATCAGATCTGTCTCGCCAGCTCTCTTCAGCTAACGTTACGACAGTTTCAAGGCAGACATTGTACAGACGCTTAGGGAACATTGGTCTATATGCTCGTAGGCCTGTCAGATGTGTTCCACTTACCGCATCTCACTGTCGCCTGCGATTAACCTGGAGTAGAGAGCATGCATTGTGGAAACCGCAACAGTGGTCTGGTGTGATGTTTTCCGACGAGTCCACGTTTCGTTTGCAGTCTGATTCTCGCCGGACTTTCATATGGAGAGCGCCAGGTACCCGTTACCACCAAGAGAATACCATTGAACGACACCGTTACGTTGGTGCAGGATGGCTCATTTGGGGAGGAATTATTCTTGGTTCCAGAACTGACCTGCATGTTCAAAGTGTAACGATGACAGCCACATCTATCGGGATGTCATTCTGGAACAACATGTACGTTTATTTCGGGGCGCCATGGGTGTTGATTTTCTGTTTATGGATGACAACGCCCGTCCTCACCGTGCAAACATTGTAGTCGAATGCCTTCACTGGATGATATCACCCGTATGGATTGGCCAGCATACTCACCGGACTTGAATCCAATAGAGCATGTGTGGGATATACTTGGCCGATGAATTGCAGCCCGTCAACCCCCTCCCACCTGTCAACAGGAACTTCGGAGGGCATTGCTTGATGAATGGTGTAATATTCCCCAAGATCAGATTGATAATTTGATACTCAGCATGCCTAGGCGTTGTAAGGCCTGTATTGCATCGTCGGGGAGACATACTCCATATTAACCATCCTACTAACCATGTTATACTGTTTTTTTGTAAATAGGTTCTTTTTTAAAATTTGCTCCAGGGAGTAAAAATCGCAATTTTTATTAATTATATCAAGCATATAGCATCTTTTTTGCTCTTTACCTTTTGTTTAATAAATAGACTTCACAAATAAGTCAAATTTGTTTTGCTTCTGTCTCTTTCTTTGCCTGAACTTCATTATCCTTAATTTATGGACATGAGTGTAAACAAATTTGTAATCAAAGTTCCTATTGAATTATGTTTTTCCAAGATTTACTTTTTCGCGATTATATATTTTTGTTTGACTTAAAACACCAAATTTTATTCAAAACACCAAATAATATTTTGTATTAAAGATGAGTGCAAGAAATGTTTAAAAACAGCCTTGTATGCTTAAATATACACAATTCTTATACTATGTATGTAACATATATAAAATTGCAGTTTAAAAGGAGGTTCTTTTCGCGTATGAAAACTTTAAATATTTTTTTCTCCATGTTCATTTTTTTCTATTATTTGTTTCAGAAACTCCTAAGGCATTTTTGTATTTGAGGTAGAGATTTTTTGTATTTCCTTATTATCTATGGGATAAAATCGTGGAGGGAATTAAATTTAGTCTTTTAGTACTTTTTCATCAATAAAATAAATGAAGAAGCATTATTTATTCACTATATATAACAACAAAAAAAATTTGCAATAAATCTTATTTTAGATGTAACTAAATATCTATCTATAAAAATTAGATACAGAAACTTTAAACATCTTCGACTGTGCTAATGTTTATAAAAAAATATACTTCTCTTAACATATAAAAATTATTTATAGATTTTTATTTTACATCAATGTTTAATAATATTTGTAAAATGATCTAGTGCAGAATTACGATGAAAAATGTAACAATTTAAAAAATAGCACTAAAACTAGATTATTCTTTACATTTTAATAACAAAATTGCGAAGTTTCCAGTAAAAATTGCAAAATATATTTTACTTACAAAATGTTTCCCGGATTAAAAAGTGGAGTGATCATATAGAAAGCCTTCATTCATATGGTAAATTATTTATATTATTATTAAACCAAATATTAACATTATCAAATTTATAGGACATACTAACTTCAATGTTATTTTATTGTAGCTCATATCATAAGACAATACTTATGTCCATATTTTAATTACTTTTTTTTAATTTAGTTCCTGTTTACACTATTTCACAAACTTATACATTTTATCTCATATAAAACTTTTATGTTTTATTGTGTGTTCAGGTTCTTATGGAAGATAAATGTCAATTAAATTGAAATGTTTATTAAAAACATTTAATAATCTTACTGAAAATAATCATGACTTTTTTTATCAGGTACTTATTTTTCAACAAGTATATGTGAGTGTTTCATATATACACGTACAGTACTGCACCACGAATTTATGGACAAACTCGGAAGTATAGTTGGTATGGAAGGGAACTATAGCTTCCTGGAATACTTTCAAGAGCTTACTTATCGGCATTTGTAATGCAATGCAGAATAGAAACCACGAATTGATACACATTTGTGTATATATTACAGGACAAAATCTTTAACTAATCAGAATTTGTGTGCCATATATGGGAGAAACAACTAATTCATTCCCTTTGTTCATCTCAATGTACAAAACTAGTAACTCATTCAGCATCTGTTAACACAAATGACAAAAACCAGTAAAAATTCATCTTAAGAAAATTAAAAGAAACAAACTCTGAAACATTTTGTAGTTACAAAATGACTGCACATGATTTCACAATCATCATTGAATCGTCATCACTTCAGAAAGGAATAACTGCAAAAAAAGGCCACTACCAAAGTTTGAAATATCCTTTCAATATAGGAAATTTTGTACATTACTGCTGGTTACTGTAACTAACAACTGAGTTCGATAACTGTAACTAAGTGAAGTTCTAATATTTATAGTTGTATAATTTGCGTTGTTAGTTCCTCAAGTTAGTAATAAGTTGTAGACAGTAATTTCTAGAGAGTAGATGTTTTCTTTTAAGGGTAGATTTGTCAGAACTACTCTCAATGCTCTACAGTCATATTAAACCGGGACCTACTGATTAAACTGGATTCCAAAACCCCTACAAACATCCAGGGAACCTCTAAGACTCGACACCTGAAACTTGTGGCACGGAATGCCGCAGTGACTCGGTCATCAGGTACTACAAATATAGTTGAGAATATTTATATACTAGTAGTAGTATGTTTCAAAATTTAGAAATATGAATATCAATTATTGTTAATTATTGCTTAACGAGAATTAGAAGTCGAAATAAAAAGTAACAAATATATTCAATTGTCGAAACATTTTTACACTGCATTTATATCGTCAAACAAATACATTTATTTGAACTTTTTAAAAAAATTTTCTTGAAATGTTCAATTTTGAAAGTTAATCTCACTATTCGAGGTAGAATCATGCTTTTCTGCAATATATATGGAGTCTGAAATAACAATTTATCTCCATGTTTCGCGTGCGTATTTGTTTTGTTTGCTAAAGAACTGAGCAATAACGGCATTTCGTCCGTTTTTAATATCTTGTCTAATCAAAAGACACGATGGCATGGAGTTTACTTTTCGCTACAAACTATGGAAAAGCGGGAAGTTAAAGAGTGGCTTATATATATACACATATATCTTATATTTCTCAAAATAAATATTTGAAAACTAGATGGAATAAAAGAGAAAAAAAGACCCAGATGCATTTTGACGTTATTCTGTTTTGCGTTTTTTCATTTTTTCTTCAATATTTATTTATTTATTTTTTTTTTTGTAAATTGTCAAATGCATATAATTCGAAATAACTTTTTATACATTTACATCAGTTTATTTTTTTTGGTTTGTATGATTGAATGCATCATACGTTTCATGTAAAATTGCATGAAGAAATTAAAAATTTAAAAAAAAATCATCAGATTGGAATAAAACAGAATGAAAGACATATATGCAATTTTGAATTCTCAAATATGTGATAAAAATTTAATTGTGGTTTTATAAATTGTAGATGCTGATTTTAAACATTGCTGAGGAAAATTTTTGTATTTATGTCAACTCAGAGGGCATTTTCTAGAAAAAGGAATTAAATGTTGAATATTTTTGATGTCTATCACACGGATCAGTTACATGTTGAGGTTTGTGCAATCTATTGCTATAAAAATTACATATAAAGAAAATAAATTTTTAACATGGCTTAAGAATTCCAACAGTAAAGGATGTAAAATAAATTTTGAGGCAAATATATTTAATGAGCCTTATAATATTGAATAGTGTGTGTATGTATGTATGGTTGAAAATATGTTAATATTTTTAAAATATTAACATATTTTTTAAAAATCCATATTTCCTAACTGCCATATTTCCTTGTCGTATGGTAGAAAACTTCCACCAGATAGAACGATTCCCAAGGCAAGAGGCTGAACATCACAAACACCATCGAAACTCCTCATTTTTTTTTTGAAGCAGTGTTTATAACAAACCATTAGTTGATTTAACCTCCGCCCTAATGTTCACCAACAGCGCACGTTGCCATTGAGCCGGAAGTCAGGCACTATTGTATAATAAACCTAGTATTAAATTTATCAAGATATTAAAATGAATGTTTTTCATTTCAAACGAAATCTATAAATTATAATTCATTTAAAAAGAAATGTATAAGAGTTTATTTATGCTCTGTAACTTGTCGATCAAAGATAAAGATATTTCAGCTTATTTTTATAAAAATCAATGTTGTATTTCAATGTGTTCACTCATTTAAATTCTGCATTAAAGCGATAAATAGTTGAACATGAAAGTAATTATATAAGGCATTATTTAGATATCGTAGTTTATGTATAACAACAATAATCTTTTATATTTTATTCGATTCATTCTTCGATATCAGTACAGCTATCTCAATAAAATCCATATTTCTAAATAATACCCAACTTACACAAAACTGATTCTTCCGATAAATAAACTTGGAATCTCATTTAGCGAACTGTTTATTGATTTACTATTTTGTTGTTTATTTTTGTCCCCGCAAAAATCTCGATGTCCTGGCTGAATTACGTCATAATTCTTTTCCGCTTTCTGCTTTTCAATTGATATGTTTCCATTCACTTTATATGCATTTATTAGAACTAATGATTGCTCATTGTTTTCAGTAGATATGCATTCGATTTGGACGTTTAGAAATATTTTTCTTTGAATTTATTCTTTCTCATATTATGGTTTGTTTTATCAATTGTTTTAGAAAATGGAACGTTTAAAGATTCTAAAAGTCCTGCTGTCTGAATGATATCATATAAAACTTAACAACGGCACACAAAGAGAATTGATGCAAAAATAGGAACGATATTAAATAATACAGATTTTTTCAGTTAGGAAAAATAATGTTAATAAATATGAGATTTAATCAAATAATTTGTCTGTGACAGTTAATAATATTAAATCACACTCTACATATTCAGTTATATATAATAATAGTTCTGTTATCTTCTAATCATACTCATGTTCTTTTGTCCGCAATAATAGTTCTGTTATCGTCCAATACGTTCTTTATCTGTAATAATAATTCTGTTATTTTATATTCATACACTTCATGTTCTGTTTGTAATAATAGTTCTGTTATATTCTAATCATACTCTACATGTTCTATTGTCTGTATTAATAGTTCTGTTATATTCTAATCATATTCTACATGTTCTTTTATCACTAATAATAGTTCTGTTATTTTCTAATCATACTCATGTTCTGTTGTCCTTAATAATAGTTCTGTTTATCTTCTAATATGTTCTTTATCTGTAATAATAATTCTGTTATTTTCTATTCATATACTTCATGTTCTGTTATCTGTAATAATAATTCTGTTATATTCTAATCATACTCTACATGTTATATTATCTATATTAGTAGTTCTGTTATATTCTAATCATATTCTACATGTTCTGTTATCTGAAATAATAGTTCTGTTATCTTCTAATCATACTCATGTTCTGTTGGCCGTAATAGTAGCTCTGTGATCTTCTAATATGTTTTTATCTGTAATAATAGTACTGTTATATTCTATTCATACACAATGTGGGATCAATCCAAGGTTGTTCTCAAGGTTCTTGTATTGAACCAATAATGGGAATCTTGTTTTATAAAAAAACATCTCTTTTAAATATTTAAGTTCGCTTTTTCAAAAAAATTTTTAATGAATCTTAATGTATTTAATATGGATTACATGTATTGTAATTATTTATATTTATAAATATTAATACTATGATTATATTTTAAAATTTGAATTTCAGCAATTATTTGAAGCAATTATTGAAATATTAAATTAAATTTTTAATATATATTTATTATTCTGTTATAAATTACTTTTGAACTACAAAATGCAATGATCAGACTAACAACTCAATTGTCAGCCCCTTCTTAGATAAGTTTTTTTTTTTTTTTAATTTATACCTATTAAAGTTTTGGCTTAAAGATCAATTAAATTTATGCAAAAAAAAAGAATTCTTTAACGAAATTTAAAAAAAAAAAAAAATTAGTATGTGGTCAGTTTATCTGTTCAAGAAAATGTTTTTAAAACAGAGAGTCTGACTACTGCACAAAGAATAAGAATAACTTGCAATGAATTAACTAAGCATGTAATCAATTTATATCCTTAGTCCACAAAATGAATGCTAATTGCAAGCCAAGTAGGCAAAATAAAACTTTAAAAAAAACCGAAACAATGTGTAAAACATAATATAAAAACGCGAATGTTCTGCTTCAGTGACGTCTCACGAAAAATATAAAAACACTTAACTGAGTTAGTGCATCCGCCTTTTTAACTATTTTGAAACCACATGTGTCCGGTTTCCCATTCTTTGGAAAATTTGTCAAAAAAAGTTAGCTAACAATAGATGCACAATTAAATATACATTTTTATCGCACTTTCGTTCCTAATTTGTAGGTAATCCACGTTCCCTCGGTAATTGAGAATAATTACTGAAACCGTAACTGTTCTGAATATCAAGGAATGGTACGAAATACATTTAAACTGGCTGTGTTGGAATAGAACACTCAACGTTACCTTTTACCGGCAATTCATTTTTTCCCCTTAAGGCTGCTCGGGGCACTCGAATCTATCTTTCTGCTTCCTTTTGCAGTGTGAAAAGCAAGTGTTTCGTGTGTGGAAGTATCTTCAATCAAGATGACATAGCATTTGAAATTGGAAGTCAACAGTACGGTGTTTTCATGCTAATCTAGAATGATGTATTTGCCTTTGTGTGACATTTCACAATTTTTTTAGTTAAAAGTTGATTACTTATGAAGTATACTTTTATGGTTGATTCTCAGTATTCAAGAGTTTGAAAACTGTATTGTTAATTATAGAACTTAAAGAAGTTTATGCAAAATAAGCATGCAACAGAAAAGGGTTTAATTAATTTATTTTAATTTTTGTAAATGTTTAAAATAGAATTCTTGTGAATTTTCGATTGATGGTTGTAACCTTTTAATCGCAATGATTAAAACATGTAGACATGCAAATAATTGAAAAATGTGTAGAATATTTTTAATGTTATTTTGAAGTAATATTATAGAGAGAAAAATAAAATGATCGATCAGATCAGCGATGTTTGAACACTGTTGGCTATCATTTTTATCTGATCATTTTCGATAGCCATTTTTTACAATTTTCCACTTGAGTGATAGATAAACTTATATCTTTACCATTATCATAAACATTAAGAATTTTTATGAATTTGATAATTTTCAAGCGAAACGTACATTGAATTGCATTTACCTTCCACTATGTGGTCCACGTTAGAATAACCCCACTGTATCCCATGCATATCGTAAAAGGTAACTTAAATCGGTAGCCAGTGCCCGGGGGTAAAATCGGGCGGGGGTAAACTCAGACTTCTCCTTTCGATGCCCCATGTCTTTGTGTCGCAAGCTCTAGGACAAAAAAGAAGATGCATTTTTTTACCCTTTATCGACGGTTTAAGAATTTTTAATTGTCCTCGAGCGGTTTTTCAATATTTGACAACACACGGGTTCATGGACGTGGTCCTAGATACTGCTGTCGACCAAATGGGATAAGAAACAACAGCAAACCCATTTACCCTAATTGAAATAAGTTATAAAATAAGAATTACTCTTTATTTCTAAAGTATTGGAGAAACTGTAATATAAAAAAAAAAAAAAAAAAAACAAAAAATAGAAATATAGCTATTCAGAAGGACTACAAGTGAGAACTGAAAATAGAATGGTAGATACATGGAATAATAGTATAACTTTAAGTTATTTTAAGAATCGAAAAAGACCCTTTTTTTTGGGTTTTTGCGGGCAAAAAGGAAGACCCGTTGAAAGCAGAGCGAACGATCTGCGACAGTGCGTGAGCCTGGTAAACAATTTTTGGCTGCGAGAATGGCTACTTTTATAATTTATAACATATATCTATATCCATCTTTGAATTTGCGGGGAGCATTATTTTTGTTAAAAGGTTTTGAGACTACTGGTAAATCACTGCCTTCCCACTCATGGGAATATTTCATTTGAGGTATGCGTAATATTATGATTGCTTCTCTATAAACATTTTTTTTTATTTAGTCTGTTTTAAGTGCCAATGTAAAGATCCTAAATTTGATTGTAATTGTTTATATTAGTATTCATTAAAAGTAAAGGAAAATAGTTGTTTGTTTCAGTATTCATTTTCGTATTTTTATTAATTGTTTTTATATTAATGTTAAATTATTTGGCCGTCCTACGAGTATACGTAGACTAACGGCATCATTTCTATGTCGGTTTTAACAGATTAGTTAAGGAAATATTGTCCACTGTTTTCTAAGACATTCCTCCATCCGTCTACAAGGTTATTTATGCCGGATATATAGAAGATACTAACTATCCTTTGAAACCAGGAAATCTACCACATCCTTCTTAACATCCTGAAATTTTAAATTTTATTTTCCTTTAAGAAAATTTTGCATTGAGGTAATGTGGTAAACAGATGGTGCTGGGTAAGGTGAGTATGAGGGATGTGATAAAACTTCATAATCAAGAGCCTGGAGTCCTTCGTCCTTAAAGTCAGGTGAGGCCTGACATTGTCATTTTGGAAGACAAATCCTTTTTCGTTATAGAGTGTTTGACGATGTTCAAATATTTATGTGTCCAATCGGATTAGCATATCAGGCCTGTTGTGGCATTCTGATCAGATCGTGAGAAGTCTCAATAGATAGGACCACGACAATACCAC
This sequence comes from Caerostris extrusa, assembly GCA_021605095.1. Classification (NCBI taxonomy): domain Eukaryota; kingdom Metazoa; phylum Arthropoda; class Arachnida; order Araneae; family Araneidae; genus Caerostris; species Caerostris extrusa. The sequence goes on along the minus strand of BPLR01008177.1, from coordinate 5,426 downwards.
CAAATGCATATGCATTAGCTATTTTTTTATTGCAAAATTGATCTTCACAACGATAGGATAGGCTCATATTATTGGCTTATATGTTTGTCGAACAGCAAAGAAGAAGCAATAGAAAATCGATTACTATATATTTTTTTCTCATAATTCATCGGGAATCAAATGATACCATTTGTTGGCAAAGATAAGCTTGTTCAAGTGATTTTCAATTGTTACACGGCTAACGCTTAATTTATCTCCGATCCCTCTCCCAGTCATTATTGGTTTGTTTAACCCTTGCGTATACAAGATGACCGTCGAGCAAACCAAACAAAACCTAGTCAATAATGGTTCACTATTCACTAAAAGTCCTCAGAATGTAGTCATCAAACTCTTTTAGTCTTCCGGTGAAAGGTTTCATCTTGAAGCTTGATGTCGCCTGAACCAGCATTTTTCAAATAACCATTGGACATTTTAAACCTTAAATGTTAATGGTCCAAACAAAACATATATTTTTATGATCTTCCATAGCATTAAAACCATGTTGGAACTCATAAAGTGCTTAAAATGTTTTTCTTGATCCATCATATACGTCTATTTCTCAAAATTTGATGTTTCAAAATACCTGTAAAATCAAAAATAAAAACCTTTAAACATTGGCTTTCCATTGATACCAAAATTATCTAAACGCACAAAAAAAATGAAATGAAATAAGAAACATTTCAATTGGAGCAACAGAAAAACGACCTAAATTTCTTAAATCTAATAATTTAGAAAAATTTTTAAAACATCTAAACAACTCAAGTATGTTACAACTCATGTTACTTTAAAAATTCCAAGTAACTGATTTATGTACCAGAAAATTAAATTTAAATGCAACAAGCTTTATTTATATTCCTCAAAAGGATCCCTTAAAATATTTATCCTTTTTTTAAACAATAAAAATCTACTTAAGACTAAAAAAAAATTCAAAATAAATGATGCGTCCTGATTTAAGAAAGTATAAATATTCATATTTTTGCAAACCAAATAAAAATGCATTTTCTTTAGGTTAAAAAGCTAAAGTCATTGAATTTTTAAAGCTTTTCTAAAGGAATGAAAAGAAAAAAATGAGTTGTGTCCTTAACGTTGAAAACACTTATAATATTCATAAAATTTAATGAGCAGTTTTTTGGTTTCAGTTTCAATCATTCCACATTCTCTTTGAAAATTTAATAAACATTTGAAGTATCTCCTTGACTTTTAATAGGATCGTGAGAAAGTTTTTTTTATATAACTCCTTCAAGGTTTTTCATTTAATTTCTTTTTAACACAACATATTTATTTTGAAGTAAAAATAAATAATCTTCTCCCACTTTTGTAAAATTTTCAATTAATTAACAGAATAATAATTTTTATTGACACTCTTTTTTTTAGCTATCCAATCATGATTTTTGATTATGAGAACTTTTTACTTTGAAACCTTTAAGGGGATTTTTAGGATAAAAATATCATTTTTATCTAATGAAATATTTGAATCTTCATTGTTTTTATTAATGTTTTATTCCTTAAATTAATTGAATGTTAAATAATTTTTTTTTTTTTTAACACATTGTTAAGGTTATTTTATTTATTACATCGGAATATTTTTCTTTGAAACAATGCTTAATATTATTGAAATTTTTCATTTAAATAGAAAAACAATCTTTGCCGAGACGTGTTTCTAAATCTTTTATAATAATGCTATAAATTATTAAAATGTCAAATTTTTTATAAAAAAATTAATTGATTTATTAAATTACGGGGAGAATAAAAACTGAACTGAATTTTATCTTAATATGTCCTGAATTATAATAATAATAAGCAAAAATACAGCTCCATATATTCTTTACTTAATATCACTTTTTATTTTTTAAATTATTTATCGAATTATTAAAGTTAATTATATTTAGTTAATAGTTAGAATTAATTATAATTTTATTGCTAATTAATAAACTGTATTACATAAAAAATACTTTTAACATATTTATGATATGAAAGATATATATTATGAAAGATATATGCTTTTTTATGATAAAATCTTTTATCATAATATGCTTTTATCATAAAAAGCATGTATCTTTTATGATAAAAGCATTTTATGATAAAATAAAAATTTTTTATCATAAAATGCATGTATCTTTTATGATAAAAGCATTTTATTTATAAGCATTTTATGATAAAAATGCTTTTATCATAAAATGCATATATATTTTCATCAAACAACGAATTTTATTTAACATCGAACAACAACATTTATTTTAACATTTTATTTAACATTCATTATTTATTTAACAACGAAGTATTATTTAAGAGGGACGTAGTACCCAAAAAATGGACAAAGATCGATTTTTTAATTTGGTCAAATTATAACTCTAACTGTTTTGTACAACCATGCAAACTTTAAAGCTGTATTTTCAATAATTAGAAAGCTATTGAGATTTTTAGTGGAAACAGACGGAAATTTAAAGGGACGTCTTGCTGTAAACAACCTTTAAATGTAGATGTGACATTGTAGCCTAAGGAATATTGAATTATTTCATTTTATTCTTGTTGATAAAGAATGAAATGAAATGTAACCTTAACTGTATTTTGTTGCATTGTTTTTATTTTCACTATGAATACATAGTGCTTTGAAGTTTGCTCATACTTCTTGAGTTAAATTTATTCAAATAAGACCATCTGTTTTAAAAAAAAGTGTCTTTTTTATCATTTAACTTAGAATTTTCATTTCTTATTTATATTAGTCATTTACTGAAAGAATTTTTTTCAGTTTATTTTTGCATTCTATTAATAACATTCCATGACCCAAACAGAAATATGTGGTAGGGAAAAGTAAAGATTTGATGCTCTGGTGTTCAAATGCCAAAAGTGAAAATAATATTTTTGAAACTTTTTCATATTATGTTGCAAATATATAGAAAGATAAATTTATCATGTTGTACATAATATTCTCATATGAAGTACCTCAGAAAATTTAAAGATGTTAGTGAAAGTTATGTAGTGTAGATGTGAGCATGCTATGCAAATTGTTTACAAATCTAGTGTGCAACACATGTAATAATTCTAATTCCTGTTTTTGTGTGTGGAAAAAATATGTATTTTCCAAAGCTAAAAACTGTACATGATATATAAGAACAACTGGAAAGTTAAACACACACATAAAAAAAAAGGAATGTTGTCAAAACATTGTAGTATGTTATATGTAAGAATGCAATACATGACCTCAAAATATTTTCCTTCGTATTATATGTTAAATAGGCCTCGTATCATATATAAAAAATCCTCAAAATATTATATATGAAACCAAAGCCACAAAAATCCATATAACTTCAGTTACTGCGAATCTTTAGATTCATTCGAAAAGGAAGCAACATATAAGCTATGGGCAAGATCACAAAAATTATGTTTACAGTTACACTATATTTTGAAGTTTGAAAGAATAAAATATTAAAAAATTCTCCTCATATTATCAGAATGCTATTAGAAATAAGGAGGATACAAATTCAACAAAAGCTGCCATTTATGCAACAACGTTGCGTAATAGTTCTGCAAGTACCAAATTACAAAGTAACTTGTATCTTTCTGGGGAAGATTCTTGGTGTTTGTATGAAGCAGCATTAGCAAGTGGGAATACATTATCCACATAGAACTCGTATAAAAATACACATCAATAAAAAATTATTTGCCAAAAAATATGCCCATTTTTCAAAGCAGGCATCAAATAAACATTTTGAATGTGGAAATTTCTGACATAGAATTCAAATGAAAATCTGCATAATGTGATATAGAGGCTTGAAAAAATGCTTCTGCTTAACTACGCCGCGTTAAAAATTCAAGTGCTTGATGCTGCTTCAGAATTCAATCTAGGAACTTTTAAATTGTGCAAAGGGTACATTGTGAAAATAACGTGCTATTTAATAGGCAGTCAAATACGAGAGAGAGATTATTTGCGTTATTAAAAGTAAAATACAATGGTATGCTTTAGCAAGAAAAAAAAAATAATCTTGCTGAAAAACGTAGAGAATACTCTCTAATTTTAAAATGGAAGGATTTTACACATAAAGCTGAGTTTTTTTATTAATAAAGACACATTTATAAATTCTGTTAGAATATATATAATTCAATAGAATAATTTTGTTATTTATAAATTCTGTTAGAATATATAAATGACAAGTATTTCAGAAATAAAAAGTGCAACTAGATATTAATCGCTTTCCATTTTTCCAGACTGTTTTGAGAAGATATAAATTACTATTTTTTTGGTAAAAGTAGAATGCACATATACATGAAGTACTATATGTTTTATTTAATATGGTTGTTTTGCATTTAATTTTTAAATAAATTTGTAATCAAAGTTCCTATTGAATTATGTTTTTTTCCAAGATTTACTTTTTCTGATTATATATTTTTTTGTTTGACTTAAAACACCAAATTTTATTCAAAACACCAAATATTTTGTATTAAATATTAGTGCAATAAATGTTTTTAAACAGCCTTGTATGCTAAATATATACAATTCTTATACTATGTATGTAACATATATAAAATTGCAGTTTAAAGGAGGTACTTTTCATGTATAAAAACTTTTAAAATATATTTTTTTCTCCATGTTTATTTTTTTCATTTTATATGTTTCTTCGAAACCCTAAGACATTTTTGTATTTGAGGTAGATTTTTTGTACTTCCACATTATCTATGGATAAAATCGGAGGGAATTAGAATTTAGTCTTTTAGTACTTTTTTCATCAATAAATAAAATGAAGAAGCATTAATTATTCACTATATATAACAACAAAAATTTGCAATAAATCTAATTTTAATGTAACTAAATATTCATCTATAAAAATAACAGACAGAACTTTTAAATATCTTTTTGACTGTGCTGTTTATAAAAAGATACTCTTCTAACATATAAAAATTATTTACTGATTTTATTTTACATCAATGTTTAATAATATTTGTAAAAGGATCTACTGCTGAATTTACAATGAAAAAAATGTAACAATTTAAAAAAATAGCACTAAAACTAGATTATTCTTTACATTTTAATAACAAATTGCAAAGTTTGCAGTAAAAATTGAAAATATATTTTACTTACAAAATGTTTCCTGGATTAAAAGTGGAGTGATCACATAGAAAGCCTTCATTTATATAGTAAATTTATTTATATTATAAACAAAAAATATTAACATTATCAAATTTATAGGATATACCAACTTCAAATGTTATTTTATTGTAGCTCATATCATAAGACAATACTTATGTCCATATTTTTTGGCTTCCTTTATTTAATTTAGTTCCTGTTTACACTATTTCACAAAAACTTATACATTTTATCTCATATAAAACTTTACGTTTTATTGTGTGTTCAGGTTCTTATGGAAGATAAATGTCAATTAAATGAAATGTTTATTAAAAACATTTAATAA
>BPLR01008175.1:0-16874 GCA_021605095.1 Caerostris extrusa | reverse complement strand
GCGCGTGTAGCTTGAAGATAAGCCACGGACGCGGGAGTAACAATGCCCCCCGCAACGCTCTACGACCCTATTAGGACCGGGACCTACGGTTTAAAGTGGATTCCGGAACCACTACACACATCCATGGCAACTGCCGGGATTCGGAACCCGATACCTGTGGTACCGAGCGCCAGATAACCTGAGCACCACTGGCCATTCAGGCCCCTAATTTAGCATTTTAAAATGGCGAATTTGTAAATAAGAGACATTGTTTTAATTAAGAAAATTAATTAAGAATCAATTAAGAAATTTAAACTTAACAATTTAACAATCTCCTACTTGTTATACATATTATTGGTATTATATTTTTGATACCCTGATATTTTTTTTTTTTTAGAAACATATAAAATATCTGAAACTATGTTATATATATGAATATTATATATTCGAATGCATGCTGTATAATATGAATATTATATATTTGAATGCACTGTATAACCGTGGTGCAAATGAAAGACTATTTCCAATATTATATTACAAATATTTTACGTTATATATATTTTATTAAAAGCGTGATGACTGACTTTGTAATATTAATTTTTTTTCATTTTTATTTATAAAAAAAATTGAAAATTGTACTATTCATTATAATGATTTTATAAACTATAAACTAATTTTTTGAGAATTTTTTTAGTCGGAAAGTACAAGTCTGTAACTTTTCCTATCATCATTTTCTATAATATTTCAAATAAAATAAATAAATAATGATATAATAATAAATAATATATATAATAATATAATGAATAATAACAATCGGTTGGGGCAAAAATTAAGGTTACCAATAAAATTTAGAATTTAATGTAAAAACATAACGCATAACAGCTATCTTAAAAACTATAGAATTCCAAACGATTTTCTTTTCTCGAAAAATCTTATTTTCAATTTGAAATAAAATTGTCTTTGCTTTCTCCAATCAATATTTTACACTATTTAACTATATAATTATTATGAAAGCTCATGAAATGCTCATATTATGCTCATGAAAGCAATTTAAATAAATATTATGAATAAAAAAGCTCGTGAAAGAACTAAAAAAAAAAAAAAAAAAATATTGCTCTTGAAAGAAATTTTAAAAATTAACCAATAAGGATATTTGAAATAATTGAAGGAAACGAAATATTAAATTGATACAATTAACGGAATTAAATTAAAAGGATAATTGAAGGAAACGAAAAACCCTGTTCACGAAAACAATACCCATATATTTTAAGATTGAAAAATTAAACAAAAAACAAGTCACGTCGCGTGGTCTTCACCATTTATTATTATTATTAATTTTTTAATAATATGTCAAAATATATTTACGTTAATTTTTTAAATAAATTTCTATATATATATATATATTTTTGTATTAGTTTGAATAGTAAGTAATACAATTAATATAAGGTAACATAAATTCGGGGCTTTGTTAAAAACCGGCAAATAGCGTTTAAAAGAGCGTGAGTAGAACAGAAAAAAGAAAGGATAAAAAAAAAAAGGGTCCTCGAAAGCCCAGCCGGAGTTCAAGTGCTCGGATGAACTCTCCGACCCGTCTTCATCTCGTTATTTCCTCACTCGCCGGTAAGTAGGCGAGGAAAGGGGCGTGGCCTCCGACGGCTGCAGCGTCACCCTCATTGGCCACGGCTTCCCGGACTTGACGGCCTGCAATAGGCCCGCGGGCGGCGAATTGCGGTGAGCACACCGCCCCCTTTCTGTCCCCCTTTCTGCACCGTCTTTGATGGATGCGCGGAAGCCCGCGCTTTTCGCGCTTGTTACGGCCGTCCGGCGGACAAATTACCCGGCGCTGACAGACCATGCGGCGGACTGCTTACCGCTTTATTTATTGGCATTATTGATGGCTCCGCAACACGCTCGCATTTCTTCTTAATAAAGGCAAAGCTGCAATGAAAAATCTCTATACAACAGATAATTAATTCGAGGCTCATTTTTATTTACTAAATTGAAAAGCGTTTTAAGTTTTCAATAGAAATTATACCCTACTTATAAATCGATCTGACAACAGATGAAAAGTTTATAATAGAACGTAATTCGAATGAAAATTTAAGGGGAAAAAAAGTATAAATTTTTTTTTTATTGGAACTTAGGTAATTTATAATAATAAGTGACTTGGTTGGTCGCTCTGCGGTCATTTTGTGCACACTTTAAGCTAATTAGAGCGGGACCTATAGTTTAATGTGCATTCCGAACCACTATCACACATCCATGCCCATGCCACCGCCAGGATTCGAACCTGTAGCCTGTGGTAGTAAAGGCCGGAACGCTAGCGGATTGGCCATTAGGTCGCAAAAAATAAGAGATTCAGAAATTTAATTAAAAATTATACGATGTATTAAAATAACTGAATAAATATTAATATATTTGCTCGTAATTTAAATGAAAATATTTTAATTCAGTATTAATAATTTATTTTAATTTAATTTAAAAGAGAAATTTAAAACAGGATGATTAAGAAAAAGGCAATTTAAAATAACTTTTGTTAATTCTTAAAAAAAAAAAAATAATAAACGGCATTCCTTTAAAAAGAATCATTTACTTTAAATAATTGCAAAAGAATTTGTGCATTCATCTATGAATTTAATTTAACAATTAACATAAAACAGGACAAATAACACCCAAAAATTCTATCGTGTTCCACCCAAAATTCTAGGTTAGAATCCTGGCGGTTCATGGATGTTTGTTAGTGGTTCGGAGTCTACTTTAAACTGTAGATGCCGGTCTAATTAGCCCAAAGTGTGCTCAATATCACAGTCGAGCAACAAACAAGCCATTCAATGTAAGGAAGGATCAGTCAAATGTACCAGAAAATTTCAAAATTTTACGCCTCCATCCGATGAAGATGGGTTTTCATCTGTTACTAAAATCTCACGTCATATGATCTCCTACGAGTACGGTGCTTCTTATTGGCTGGCGTTCAACTACGTGAGATACAGTATCCGGAGAAAACCCACCTTGAGTTGCCAATATCGTTGTTGAGAAGGAATGTCCAGAAGTTTGTCTTCATAAAGATGAAAAGATGCGCTGGAAAAAGAAGTACAGAAGAAGTACAAAAAGAAGTACAAATTTACTTCTTTCACCGCAGTAAAAGAAGTAAATTTTTGCCGATTTTTGGCAATTAAAAGTCTAAAATCAATTGAATGGATGTATAAAAATGCAATACGGTGAATGTTTCCAAATGCAACAAATGTAAAAATTTCAAATATGACCTGATAATCAGTGAAAAACGCACCTCATCTCAAAAGTAACGAGTTGTGATTCCAGAGAGTTTACTGGTACTGCAACTATATAAAAAAAATAATAAAAAAAAAAAAAGAACTTAGACATTGCAGTGTAACTACATAAATACAAATATGAGTTGATTGGATGAAGAATTTATATGAGCGATACGCGATTGCATAGCCAAACAAAAAAATTATTTCCAAAATAATTTACATGCATTTAAACTGTTACAGCGCTTTTTCTTATAGAAAAAAAAAAAAGGTGTTTTTAATGTTTTCATCTCACTCAATTATTATTATTTTCTAATGCAGCTGGCAAACACTGAGACAGTTGTCTTTGATGCCTTAAGGCAAGTGCTGCACCAACGTTACTCACTTTGCACTACTTAGGAGGATAAGCTACGCGGAGTAACAAAACTCCCCGCAACACTCTACGATCCTGTTAGACCGGGGCCTACGGTTTAAAATGGATTCCAGACCACTACACGCATCCATGGTACCTCCGGGACTCGAACCCAAAATCTGTGGCACGGAGCGCTAGACACTCGGCCACTCAGGCCCCTGTCTAGATTATAATAATCATAATATTTTTTAAATAATAAAATGGGAGATATTGTAATGAAGACATATTCTGTTTTTAAAGTATTATAATGAATAATTATTATTAAATTAACATTATAAATTTACCCTACTCTATAGCGTTTTATGCATTTATTTATTTCGGCATCGATTCATAAGAAGTAATCAAATTTAATTTTTGAATATTCCCTCAGCAGGAGAAGTAAAAATTCTGGTTTCCCTTTCTTTCTTTTTCTTTTCACTTAAAAGTCTCTTAGACACTGGTCGTTAACAATTTCTTTAACAGTAAGAAAAACTAAATAAAATAAAATAAATTACCAGAAGCGAATAATACCTTTTTTCTTTTCTTTCTTTATTTCCTCGTCTATTCACAAGACAAAGTGATATAGTTCGTCGACGACATTTTGCCTGCGCTTTCTCTCTGTAATAATTTAAGTGAAAGAATACGGACATCAAAAAAAAAAAAAAGGATAATAACTAACGGATTCTCTAAAAAAGAAACTACAAATGATTTATTCCAGTTACTTATCTTCTATTTACTCAGTTGGGTAATGACGGTGCATTTCATTGATCACGTGACCGCATTTGTTAATCTCTGATTGGTTCCGCACACACCTTTCTTTTTTTTTTTTTCTTCCCTACTTATCTTTGAGAGCTCATCATGGATTGCGTGATAATGGCGAGAAGAGGGATTAGTAATCGTTGTTATATCCTTAAGAAGCCATTACTTCTCATTATCATAACTGCCGGTTCACACGCGATAGAAATGACAACATTGTTGCTGATTTTGATGTATTCTCCATCGCCGGTGAGAAACAAATTGGATTACATTAAAAACGAAACAGCTCTTTCTCTTTCTTTTTTTCAAATTGAATAATTTATCCTTCCAAAGAATAATAAGATATGAATAAAAGATAATTATTGATAAATTATTCACTCGGTATTTTCACCGGGAATAATTTGTTTTTCCTTTCAACCTCGTTATGACGCGCCTGTTGGAAGATAACGAAAAAAAAACGCCATATAACCGATGACTTTATCTATTTAATGTTAGTAAAATTTTTAACATTAAATAAATGTTAAAATTTTTACTTTAAAATTTAATTACTCTAGATATCTTAGAGTATAATTTTTTTTTTTTTTTTTTTTCGCTTATTTTCAATTAATACTCTATAACGTGGATTTATGTCATTTAAACTGGATTATCATATGTATAGGTTTCCCCAACATATTATGCATATTTTTTTTATACTTTTACAGTTTTCATACTGTTGCTTTTTCATAGATTTGAGTTAAGATACCAAAAGAAATACTGTTTTGTCTACTTTCGCAAAATATATCTTCTTCATTGGCGCAACTGCCCCGTGGTGGGCTAAAGCCGTATGTCTACTATTACACCACATCATTGTGCCTAGAGCTGAGCTGACCCTATACAAATTGTTAATGATGTAGGTGAGAAGTCTGACTGAGCTCTGAGACTCTCTACGGTTATAGGAGAAAATGGATTCCGAACCACTACAAACATCCACACCACCGCCGGGACTCGAACCTGAAACCTGTGTCACCGAACGCCAGACACTCGGCCATTCAGGGCCTGACGAATTTGGGAATTCGGGGCTTGACGACTGTCTAAACAAGAGCCTTTCTTTCCTTTTAACGGGGTGTTGCTGTCAGATCTATGTCCAGCAATCATATTAGACCTGGACCTAAGGTTTAAAATGGATGCCGAAACACTAAACGCATCAATAGCCCCGCCGGAATTCGAACCCGAAACTTGTGACCGACTATCTACGAACTACCCGACTATCAGTATCACCTCGCAAGTTATATATATAATATTAAACCTATTCAACTACTTAATATTTTCCTCATAATACTTGTTACTAATAAGTGTATGCAATATTTGCCTTCAATTCTATTATATTGCATAGCATATAGTATAATTGTTTTTTTAGAATATAATTGTGATATTTAAAAGAGAAGTATTTTGTACTCGTATTTAAATATTGAAATCAGTTTTAAAAAAAACTTAAATGAAGCATATATTTAAAAAGTTTAATTCAAAATATCAATATTTTTAAGACAATTTTGCTCATTTTTCATCTATTGAAAATGAAATATAAAACATTAAATACGATGTTTGAGTATAAAAACTGATTTTTGATTTGAACTCATTTTTAATAAAAGAAACGCTAAAACTGTAATGTCACTTACAAGGCAGAAGCTACATTTATTTCTAATAAGTAAAATTGATTTTTAGAAAATTATAACCAAATTTAATTATTCTTTTATACTCCTTTTTTTGAACCACATGGTCTCATCCATAGGTTCTCAAATGATGGTCTCTTGTATGTGTGTGTGTATATATATATATGGGTAAATGTGGCGTTTAAAAAAATCCCAACATGGTATCTGGGGCTTGATGGGCCAAGTGGTTAGCGCTCCGGCGCTTGGAACCACAGTACCACGTGTTCGAATCCATTCACCATGGATATTTGTAATAGTTTGGAATCCACTTTAAGCCATAGCTCCCGGTCTCATATGACTGCAAGAGTTTTACAGAGCCTAATCAGACTTCTCACCCACATCATTCCCAAACTGTCAAGGAGCAACTCAGCTCTAGGCACAATGATGCACTGTGGTGTAGTAGTAGTAGCAACAGGGCCCAAGCTGATCCAGATTCTATTGTAACCTGGGATTTATTAGATTATCATTATTAATTTATTATTATTATTTATTTTAATCAATCAACTTTTTAAACAATAAATTTTTTTTCAATATATAATTTTTTGCTCGATTACAAAGTGAATGACAATTGAAAGCAAACCACAGAGCATAAACTATAAATTAACATCAATAAAATAAATAATTTTAAAATAAAAAGTCGTCAGATAGTAATTTAAATTTAAATTCCCATATTTAAAACAAAACTTTTATTTTATTCCGTACACAAATGCAACAATTATTCAAGTAGTCCAATAAACAATAATTCAGGTATTCTAATTCCACCGAATACAGCCATTTAAATGAGAACTTCACAAAATGCAACAATTGTTCAAGTAGTTCAATAAACAATAGTCCAAGTATTCTAATTTCGCCGAACACGGCCATTTAAACGAGAGAAGTACTCGAAAAGCTACTGTTTCGTACGCGAGTAGTCGATCCCTGGACCACCGGTCCACTTTCTACGTGGTGGTCCTCACCCTAATAGAACGTTTAGGTATCATTTGTTTGTGCTCAATTCGCCTGCCGTCAGTCATTTAGGAACGGAGGGGGAAATCCATAATTTGTTCCCATTACCGGCGATCCCGGCATGCTGTTCGCCACCTGCTTCGTCACGCCAGACACACTCGAGCGAACAATGGTCGCTGCCTTTTGCCGCGCTTTTTTATTTTTCCCAACTTGTTTTTTCTCTTTTCTTTTTCCTCTCTCTCTTCAGCGAGCGAAATTAAAGACGCTATCGCTTTAAGTTTGACAGTGAAGAAAATTGTCCAGGGGATTATCCATACATTAATGCGTGTTAAATGGCGGTCGAATTCTTTTACATTTGTAGAGGACAGCGAGCTCTAAATGAATTTTAGAACAATGGAATCTGGACAGAGAAATGCTTATTTATAAAGGTTTTGTACTTTATGATTCTTCCTTTTTTTTTGGTGTTGCTTCTTATATTTTTTAAACAATTGTTACTTTTGAAGTATAAACTTCGTAACTTTTAGTAATTAAAGCGTAGCGATTTTAAGTTTTGTCCCGCACTGTTGTATATTTTTTTTACATTCTTTCAAAGAAAAGCAATATATGTTATTATTGCTTCGAACCTGAATGGCCGAGTGGCTAGCTCTCTGGCGCTCGGTATCACATGTTTGGGTTTCGAGTTCCGGCGGTGGCATGGAGGCTTGTAGTGGTTCGGAATCCACTTTAAACCGTAGGTCGGGGTCTAACATGATCATAGAGCGTTGCGGAAGTATTGCTACTCCGCGTCCGTAGCTTATCTTCAAATTACACGTACCACCTGGGTAGTGCCAAGTGAGTAAAGTAGGTGCAGTGCTGGCCTTAAGGCATCGAAGGCAATTGTCTAAGTGTTTACCAGCTGCATTAGAACACACACACAAAGTAATCAAAGCGTAGCAATTTTTAAGTTTTTTGTCCCGCACTTTTGTCGATCATTTTTAAGTATTTTCAAAGAAAAGCATTGTATTTATTGAAATACAATTTTTACTTTACAATGTGCCTTGTTTACATTTGTGTTTTTCAATATTTTTAAAAATGTTGCAAAACTTTTTTAAATGTACGGCTTTTAATTTGTTTAAATTATCATATTTCATTTAGTAGAGTTAACTAATCATATATTATCACTGTCGGTGATGATGAATAGTGTATAAGCATTGTGTAGATGTGCGAATTTTCATAACATGCCACTAATACCATTAAACATACTATTTTTCTCCACGTTTCTTTAATGTCTTCCGTCCCGTACTGGTCAGTACTGCAGAATCGCTTTATATTCATTTCATATTTCATTATTTTTAGTATTTATTTCAGTAGAGTTATTTAACCATACATTATCACTAGGTCATAGCCGGTACAGAGGAATAATGTATAAACATTGCGAATTTTCATAGCATACCTCTAATACAGTTAAAATACTATTTGTTTACTCTACGTTCCTTTAATGTCTTCCGTCCAGTACTGGTCAGTACTGCAGAAGCTCCCTTTTCCCGTACGTCACTGATGCGTGTAACTGTTTTCTTTATTCACGGCATTTTTAGTTTGAAAAGGAAGCAAAACACGGCAAAAAGGGTTCGCGGTTTTCTGCCTTTTAACTTTGCCATTGTGAGACCCTTTTCTTCTGCTACCACAAAGAGAAGATGCATGCCCGCAACAAAGGCTGCGCCAATGTCTACCTTTCACCGGGTCTGTTTCTAAAAGACGGTTTCCTTTCGGATGGAGGGTCTAGTAAACTCGTCTGCGACACCCCGCGGTGCCACCCCCTGCCTGCTAACCTCGAGCGGTGAAGTGCCATGATGAATGCTCAGTGCGTGTGCGCAGCGCACACTGATACTTCGTGCACACGTTCACGCCCACATTCCAACTGTGGTTCCCTTTGCATTTGCCCTTCTCCAAAAGAAGAAGAAGAAGAAAAAAAAAATCGGTTTCGTGCCCTTTCCCCCCTTCTTGTAAGGGGAAGAAATAGAAAAAGATTTTTCGCCAGCACCCAAACGTGATCGTATCGGCGCCACGGCAATGAATAAGAGGAAAGTGCTGCAGATTCTCGAACAGACGTTGAAGTTGTCTAAAATGTTTCTGCAGATTAATGTCTACAATTCAAGCTTCGGTTCACCCCGACTAAGAAAGGGAATTTAATTTTAAACGGAATAATTATAATTTTTGCTTAACCCTTTCAGTGCCGGAAGAATTATATAAATTTTTAGGAATATAAAATTAATGCTTATTAGCAAAATAAATAGACCATTCATTCATTCATTCATTCGTGATACATTCATTCGTAAATTAGCAAAATAATTAGACAATTTATATATTTTATCAGTATCATGCTAAATAGCTGCAACTTAGACATAAAGCGTTTTGATAAAGAAAAAAAATATTTATATTACCATAGTACAGGCTAACAAAGTATCGCGTCCTTGTGACCAAGTGGCTAGCGCTCTGCCCTTTGGTGTACCAGGCTCCAGGTTCGAATCTTGGTGGTAGTATGGAGGTTTGTGAGTGGTTCGGAATCCACTTTAAAATCTAGGTCCAGGATTGTTTAACCCCGAAGTGTGCACAAAATGATAGTAGAACGACAAAATCTATAAAGAAAATTATTTTATGTTTTTCCTGAAAATAATATTTATTTAAATACAGTATGTAAGAATTTTTCTAATTTTATTGATAAAAGATTTGTTTCAATATTAAAAGGAAATAGATTACTTTTTATGTTAAAAAAAGTTTAGCTGAATGCGATAGATTTTGCTGTATATTCAATCTGGTCCACCAATGATTTATCCACCATCCAAAGCCATCATCCCTACATTACTTACTAAAAAAAAAAAAAAATACCGTTTAATTTAGAAAGGGATGGATTTTGTTTAATTTTCTTATTGATAAATATAAAAAAAATGTGAAATTTATCCCGATTGTCAACAATTATTTATTATCTTCTACCTATTATTTTAAAGGAGGTCTGAGTAAATATGAAATAGTAATATATTTATTTATATCAGCAACTGTTTCTTATATTCTTTGTAATTCAGTATGAGAAAATGATAAATTAAAAATCTTTTTTTAATATCACTCCCGGAAAAAGTCAGTATAAAAAGGTGATGAGTTTTGCGATATCTATATTTTATATCCGTCGATATAAAATTAATCCCAAATTATATAATAATTAATTATATCTTTTTGCCACATATCATATCAATTTAAATGGTCTTAATTGAATGTTTGATAGTAAGGAAATGATAATATTAATAATGAGTGTATATCTTGCTTCTACCCAAGTAACAAAAACAATTTTCAATATTAAATTAATATTGTTATATAATTAAGTCCGATTAATGTTGGTTAAGTTAATAATTCAGTTAAATTAATATTGTTATATAATTAAGTCCGATTAATGTTGGTTAAATTAATAAAATCAGTTAAAATTAATATTGTTATATAACTTGAAGCACTGCTTGGGTTTGCAAGACGTAAAGGGGAAAAAAAGTAGTAACCTTTCAGATAAAAAAAAGATTAATTTGAAATTATAAATTAAAATTTACGTGCAAATGCAAGATAATAAAGAAAGAAGATTAAATAAGAATATTAAGTAATAGAAACTTACATAAAATACGAAAACAATTAACATGAGAATACAAATTATTTCATTATAGATAAATTATTATTTACATATTTATAAAAATATACACATTTATTTTTTACCAACGGTCAAATATTTTCTAACATTCTTCGTCAGAAACGCCCGAATTCCATGTCCTTTTGTCAATAAAAAAGAAGATTCAAATCCCTAAAAGATATTGAACACGTGTTAAAAGCAGTAAAAGCACAGCTTATTTTTCCTATTCTATTTTATACATGTATAAAGGAAGCCGCTTTTTCACATATAGGAATCAGAATTTTCCATTTTACCTGCTAAAAGATATCCGGTGGGATATTGTCACAAAGGTATCTCACTAGATGCAACAGGACGTTGATCCATTTGGCCCCCTGTCTGCCGACAAACAGCAGAAGGGTGCTTCTCGGCCCCAAATGAAAGGGGTGCTTTGATGTACCACGATTTATGATATTGGAATATCGACCCCCGTTCGCCTGG
Source organism: Caerostris extrusa (assembly GCA_021605095.1). Taxonomy (NCBI): domain Eukaryota; kingdom Metazoa; phylum Arthropoda; class Arachnida; order Araneae; family Araneidae; genus Caerostris; species Caerostris extrusa. The sequence goes on along the minus strand of BPLR01008175.1, from coordinate 5,729 downwards.
AATGGAATGTCGTGGATCTGTAAGTTATTGGAGGTGGATTTCATCCCCCCTTTTCGTTTGAACTTGGTTTGTTGGAATTGATATCAGTTTGGGTTGGATTTCATCCCATCATTTCGTATGAAATATGTCAATAGATATTAGTTTTCGTTGGCTTTTTGTCATCTTACTTTCTGATTTGTACAAGAGATATGAATTTTGGTTGGATTCACAAAGGTTTGATAAGGGCAGAAGTTAGAGGCCACTGCTTGACCAAATGACTCTGTAAATGCACAATTACACAAACTTTTCGTTCTATGTGTTAATAATATTCTGCCACATGACAAACCTTCTGATTTATTAAAATTTGACAACCTCTTGACTATTTATGTTGATGAACATTTTTTCTTTAATTTGATTTCCGTGTTAATCTTCGAAGATATCGATAAATTTCATTTTCGGTAAAAAAATAAATACATAGATAACTATTTTTTTTAAATAGGATAAACCTATTTAAAAGGAACATTTCTTTATTGCCTTATCCATTTATACCAGTTATAAATTCGCGGTTTTTATATGGTATCGAATATGTAGTTAATTGTCGCCTATTTGATTTTCTACAAAAATGTGTACGGCTACATCTTATTTTTCCGGATGCAATTTCAAAATAATACTGAGCAGAAAATAGCAATAAGAGAAAGAGAAAGATGACGAAGAATAAATGATGTATAACGCAAAAGAACAGAATGGGAAATAGAAGAACGTGAAAGAACATAAGATTTTATAACAGGGAACCATATGTATATGTAGTTTCTGTTCGTTGTTTCCAAATGTCGAACAATGAATTCTAAGTCCATTTATTGCTAAAATGGTCGTCATGTAAAAGATTCAGGATTGTACGTGATGCAATAAGAACATCCATATTGTGTAATGACAATTGAACGCCTCCAGAAATGGCATGTAAAAAGATTACCTCCTCTAGTCCTATAAAAAATACTTTCCGGTTACTAATTGATTGTACTATTTCTCCTCGAATAGTTGCAGTTTTTATATAGCTTCAAAGTATGCTCTTCTAATTTGGAAACTCAAAGGCATATCCCGAAGTCCACACAGATTAATTAAAAAAAAAAATTATTAAAAAAAAACAACATTCAAATTATACAAAGTATTTTAATTATTAAATAAATCTATACGTGATTATTTCTAAAATAAAATAAAAAAACGAATTTACAACTAAAGTATTATTCATCACATGAAACTTATATAATTAGCGGTATAAATTAAATAGAAACCGATGACGAATTATGGAAATACTAAAATCTAACCAAAAAAATTCCACAGCATGCGCAGAATTTTTGCGGTCTACCGTTCATAAAGGCTTGGATGTCTCCATGCAAGGTCATAATATAATGTTGCAACTTTTCGACATTTATGTAAACCATTACCTATCGTTTTCGACAGATAAGTGCTTTTTTGTGTGAAGCCCCGCAGTGTTAAGGGTTATGGGTGGACTGAATTACCCAAAGATATTTAAACTGTCTTCAGGACTTTTCTATCATTCGTGTAACGACAGGGGGTGGTGACCCCTTTTTGAAGTGGAAAAAATTCTTTAAAATGACGATCAATGTGGTGGTTGTTTCTAAAGATACCATGACATGAATATTGCCCACTATGAAGGAATGTTTGGCCCATTCTCATCTCTTTTTCATTGCACTGGAATTAATTGCAGTACGATGTCGTTTGGTGTATTAAAATAAATTTCTCTACACAATAATGCAACTTTGAACATGATATAATAACTATTTCTTAAAATATTATTATTTAAATGAAACTATTCTGTTAATTATTACTATACGACAGGCCTTTTGAATAACGAGCTACGAAAGTGAAATTGTGTGAGTGGAAATTGTGTCACAATCATAATATCTTAAATCACATAATAACATAATATCACTAAATCAATCATTAAGTCACCATTAAAATTTATTGTCATCGTAATAATTGTTACTAAAGGAAATTTTCTATATTTGAGCGATTTCATTATTCAAGTATCGACATACTTTATCTATATTAATGATTTAAGCTATACTAGAAATTCATTATTAAACTTAAAATCATCAGAGCTAGACTGCAAAAGACATATTTGAAATGTTTTAGAAATTATTGACTAAATATATGTAAGGCAGTAATATTTTTCCCTTCTATACGATGACATTTATATTAAACAGTGACACATTCAGAACTTTAATGTATTAATAATTTCATAAAGATAACTTTAACTTTTAAAAATCGCCTTACAAAACCTCTTCAAAAAACAATTACTTTTAAACTTTTTATGTATGTACACATACATATTAAACACACACACGCACACACACACACGCACACACACACACACACACACACACACACACACATATACACATATATATATATATATCCATTCTCGCACTGAACAGGTGAACAAGTAGGAAGCAATAAAATATAGATAAGGGAATGTATGTCATAATTCATCATAAAATGACGTTACTGATTTCACACACCAGCTGAAAGAAATTGAAGCGAAAAGTTGCCATTGCATCAATTTTCATATCGCTTTTCCTTCAGCAAATAAGCAACGTCATTTTATGACATGACCTGAAACTCTTATTCCATTGGTTCCCTTTATGTTGCACCGAAACGAATAAAAAACAACAGATGAAACATAAAAATTAAGTAAGTACAACTTTATAAACCAGCTTTATTATTGACGACTCTCATTTGCTCACCTATATGTTTTTTTTTTCTTCTGATAATTTACATTTCTTTGTATAAATTAGAAGCACTTTTGTAATTTATTGTTGTGGCTATGGCCATATTCCCACTTCAGAGCATCCTGATGGCCAATTGGCTAACGCTCTGGCCTTTGGTATCAAAGACTTCATCCTGGCGGTGGCATGAATGTTTGTGAGTAGTTCAGAATACACGTTAAACTGTCTACCAGTCTAATTAGCCTAAAAGTGTGCACAAAATGACCGTAGAGAGACAAACCAAATTAAACCAAACAGAAAATTGTTGTTGAATTCGTGTGAGAAGGCCCTCAGGAATTACAATTTAGCAAACGCCAACCCCTTGTTTATTTTTCCGAATGAGCCACAACCGGAGATGATCTATTAATAAAACTTCAATTTGTCAAACAGTGAAAGATTTATCACTCCATTTTCATAAAAACAACAATGATACAAAAGTAACCTTTTCAAAAAGAAAGAGAAAAGAAAAAGAGCCGCAAACCTTTCAGCATACCACATATATTTTCTCTCTCTCAAAAATATCTCTGGCGAGTTATGTGTAAACAAACATACCCAAAGGAAATCCCAGAATGCCGCCCATCCATAGAGTTCCCGTTGCGCAACCTAAGTGGGAAACAACCCGGGCCCAGCACCCACAGGTTCCCACAGTCGCAGCGTCCCATCTATCTCCAGATACCTGTCCCCGTGGTAACCTGAGGGTTGACCTCCACTTGGCACAGGACAGCCGACAAGTTACGACAATCCCTACCGCCTCCAGGGAATCTCCCACGCTTCCTACAACTATATACCTGCAATAAAGTAAGTAAGTCCCCGGCAAAAGGTCGATAGATTAGCTTGCTCGGGAGATTCCTGCGTGCCGTACCGAAATGGTTGCTCACCTGGAGAATTGCTGTTTTGTGCAGTTAAGGGCTGAGATAAGTGCTGCAACTTTTTGTAGTTTTTTATATAGTACTTCGGGTGGTCTTCTGAATCTTTGGCTAACTCTTTTCGCGAAAACCATTAAATAGTATTGTAACGACAGCTATTGTGTTATACTTATTTATTATGAAGAAGGCCTTTTTTCGCTTGTAGTCAATATCTTAATTTAAATAAATTGGTGATTTTGGAGGATATCTACCGAGGTGATACCAAAACGATTAATCAACGAAAAAATATGTATTTTATGAAGTGATTGAGATAAATATCGCTTATTCCCCAATATTGTCTTCTAAAATTATTATTACTTTGATAATCAATTAATTATCATTCATATCAATTTATATTTTCATCTATTTTAATATTGCCTTTTAAATTCAGCAAACAATGTAATACATATAAAAGATTATTAGCTTACTGATGAATTGGTTATTTTCATGTATGGTTAATATCAATTTGTTTTTAAATAATTGAAATTGATACTTTTGATAAGTGCTACAACTTTTGTAATTTTATATATATACCCAGGTGGTCTTCTGGATCTTTTGTTAACTCTTTTCACAAAACCATTAAAATGCATTGTTTGCAAATTTTAACTTGCACATTTTCTCAGGTTTTCATTCACAAGAGTGCTAATGACCGAGTTGCTAGCGCTCTGGCTCTCGGTACCACAGATTTCGGGTTTGGGCCCCGGCAGTGCCATTACATTATTATAATGAATTTTCGTTAAATTCCCAACGTTAAATTGGCGAATGCATCAATTAAACAATACATAACTTTAGCCTGGATAATAAAATACTATTAATTTTAAATATTGTATATAAAAAAATTTCTAGTGCGAGTCCCGGCGGTGCCATGGATGGTTATAGTGGTTCGGAATCCACTTTAAACAGTAGGTCCCTGTCTCATAGAATCGTAGAGCGTTGTGGGTGTAGTGTTACTCGCGTCCATAGCATATCTTCAAGCTACACGCCCCACCTGGGTAGTGCTAAAGGTGTAACAGCGGTGTATAGTAAGATAACTGTCTCTGCTTTACCAGTGCATTAGAAAAATCTTGTAGAATTTGCAGACAAATAATTTTAAAATATTAAAATAATTTTCCCAGATAATTTAAATCAATTAAATTTTTTAACATAAACATTTAAAAGAAAGAAAACGTGCCGAATAACTTAGAGAAATCATCAAAAAGAATAGGGCAAGGAGCAATTAGAGCAAAAAGCTGTTCCGCAGAACTTGAGGTACCTCCAGTTCTTCAGGTGAAGAATTTGAGTGAGTGACCTTAGTGGGCGGGAAGCAGGGTAAATAAATGGTCTTCTGGACATCCAGTCAAAAAGGGGTGCATAGTTCCCACGCTGAAGCAATATAACTTGACTCAATATCCCCCTCTCTGCACAGCCTTTCATCCTCCATACTTATGTCACCGGTCACTTGCAGTCGTAATTTAGATGTAATCGGTTGAAGAATTAGCAAATCGTGAGAAAATGCGGTTGAGCATTTCTTTGAATTGTTAGATTCAAAGAAATGATTTGGGTTTACCTGAGGGGGATCTTTCTTTTAGAATTTAGGGTCATATAAACTAAAGAAATCATTTCATTTATAATGGGGATATTTCTTGAGATTCCTGAAATCTTCGGAACATGTCGTTTGATTATGGCAGAAATTTTACGTTAAGTAATGCATTTTTTAATAGTCATGGAATGTGTCGCTCATATGCACACCGTATGTATTTTTTTGTCACCTTTATGTGTTTTTTGTAATTGGTAACAAACTAAAGAAAGAATCCGAGATCTTTTAAATTAAATTTTAATTTTGTCTCTAAAAATATTGACAAATTTGAGAACCTATATTTTTATAGAAAAAGTATTTATTTTTTAAATATCTAAACATAAGCACATCAAACAATTGATTTTATTGAAAAGTATTTATTTTTCTAAATATCTAAATATAAACAGATTAAAGAAATTTTCTCTTTTATCACTATTTGCGCAGCAAAAAATAAAATCTCCAATAATCGACAACGTTTTGTTATCATTAGTAATAAATCATAAA